>CM060971.1:58768497-58788497 GCA_030765045.1 Tenodera sinensis | reverse complement strand
AAATGCTACATAAAAGTATATAAGCATAACATCTATGGCGAACTTGGTTACTTATCGAGTGGGATAGCTCAGGTGATAACGTCTGTGGGTCGCATGCGGGAGGCCGCGGGTTCGATCCCCGTGGCTGATGTTCCTGACCCATGTGTATTTTCGGGTCGTCAGACGAAAAGGCGAGCCTATTGGTTTCCGGCAACCCATGAGGGGCGAAAGGGAAGCCGGTTTCCGAGTCCCTCGTCCATCTTGAGAGTACGACCCGAGGGGGGGGGGGGGAGGAACCGAACTGAGCCAGCCTCCGCCGGGATGCTTCTAATTGGGAAAATGTAGGGACCCTGCCACCTGCTCTGTCGTAGCAACGTTCCGGCGGCCCTTAGGATCCATTCGCCTCATCCACCTTCCAGGGTGCCCCGTCAGGGCATGGGCAAAACAGTTCGCATTTCGGTCGAGGTGCTATGTCCCCCTCCGCAAGTTGTCATTGAGCCATAGGTTTTTATAATATTTCGATAGGATGAGTATATTTCTGTTACTGCTGTTCGTATATTATGTAAAACCTCTATCACGTGAAGCAGGTAGTTCCGATAGTACTGTAAGCATAAGGATAGGGTACAAGTTAGTATCCTGTTAAACTTTATGTTCAAAATATTATTAATGCCTCAGTTAAAATAACTTTATTACCGTTTTCAAAACATCACATTATATGCAAGTTACACAGAGAGGGGACTGAGCGGGCAGTAGAGCCTGTGGCTCGCATTCGGGTGGTTGTGAGTTCGATTCCCTTGGTCGACCTTGTGACCCATGGATTTTTTCGGGTTGTCAAGTGAATGCTCTGAAGGATTTCCATATCCTCCGAAGTTCCTACCCTTCCATGTCCTCTCATTTCACTTCATCTTTCATCATGGTTGACTTTCTCAGTGTTCCAAGTGTCGGCGGGAGTTTCGGCGTACATGGCACGTGTATTGCTCTCTGTAAATCTGTGTACTCCTGATCGGGGAAGGTTTCCAAGTCCCGGACCTCCCAGGGGATGTGTAAGCCCGTAGAAGGGGAACCATTTGTAAGAGCCGACACCAGGGAGTTTAAATCTGTAATCGCTTGGGATCCTGCTCTTTGCTGTGGTCTCTCCTCAGTCTGACCTTCCTTAGCATCCTCTCACCCCATCCCTCCCTCCTGGGGGCGCCCCGTCAGGGGCATATGCAGAAAAGATTTCGTTGATCGAACCTTGCGATATCTCATGCAGACACAAAGAAGGGGGGTTAAAAGGCAATAGCAGGGAGGAGAAAGAAAGAAGAAGAGAAAGAGGCGGAGAGCGGCGAAGGGAGTAAACAGAAAGAGGAGAGAAAAAGTGAGAGGGTAAGAGAGAAGAGAAGAATCTTGGTATTTAACACAATAACCGGATCTCTCCTAGTGTTCTGATAATCATTTCTATAAAATTATATCTAAAGCTCCAGTTGCAAAGTGTTAGTAGAGCTGGACTATTTAAAATTTGTGTTTAAAAACAGTTTGTTGTGTAAATGATGGCCGAACTTAGTTACGATTAAATGTGGCAGTTGACTCATCAAGATTCTACGCTTCATCAAAGATGTCGTTGTGCGTATGCAGAAGAAAAAGAAATGGAACAAAGAGAATGTGCATCGATTTTGTGTCCAGAGAATGAAGACAGCAAGATCGGCGCAAATACTTGCCCTCGTTAAATTGGTGTCAGTCCGAAGGGCTCCACGAACAGACGCTATTAAAAGTTTTCTCAGAGAGACGGTCTCGCCATATGAACAAGACGAACAACAAACGTCTGCACAGAAAGTCAGTACGTCCATAGAAACGTGAAACCTTACAGGTTACCTATATTTCTCCTGTTTTATGATGTTATTTGTTCCTGACTAATGTAGGTCCGTGACTCATGAGATAGGCTGTGGCATGAATCAGCATTGTGATAGTGACAAGTCTTAAACACGATTAATCACGAACAACTTCATCATATATAGTTCAGGCTTTAACGTTTGTGGCTCGCATTCGGGAGATCACGGGTTCGATCCCCGTGGCCGCGCACTCTGACATGGGTTTTTACGTGGTTTCCCCATGTCAGGCGAATGCTGGAGTGCATTATTTCATACCTCATTTCCCTTCATACCATTTCCTTATCATGTTTCAGGGAGATCTCAGCACTTGTTAGGTACTTCCACGCGTCTCTGTGGCTTATCTATGTGCGATCTTCTGTGGCAGCATCGATTCCCTCATTTCATCCCTGTCTCCTGGGGGTGGTAGCCACAATAGACCTGTGTAGGTCGAAGTGAGCGAGGTGTCCCCCTGTGTATCTGTACTCTTTACCCTTTACCTTTTCATCATATAAGTTTGCGTTTTGCATTAATTTTATGTATTACTTTCATTTATTCAAAGTCAGAACCTTGGAGGACTTAAGGAACTCTAGGACTTAAAAATGACCGAAAAATTATCAAATTGACGATTTCTAGATTTATGTACATACAAGTTTCCCATACCCTCAGTCAGCTGTTGGCAGTGACGTATTTTAGATTTTACCATTTTTAAAAGTCTAACGTAGGCTTTAAATGCCACGTGTGTTACATTTAAACGCCCCCCTCTAGCGCAACAGCCCAGGAAGAGCCAAGGCTTGCCGCCCAGCCGCTGCGTCCCCCACCTCTGCCCACTACAGGCGTCATAGGTGGGGTGCAGTACTGGAGTGTGAGACGTGGTCAGCGCCCCGATCCCTCCCGGCCAGTTATGTGGCCTTTGCGACCTGGGGCCGCTACTTTTCCATCAAGTAGCTCCTCAATTGGTCTCCCCGAGACCTAACGAGGTTAAGTGCACCCCGTGCCAGACCTCCCAGCGGGGGAAAAGTCCCCATGCTGGTACCGGGGATCGAATCTGGGTCCTCCGCGCCAGAGGCAAGTGTGCTGCCAACTGTGCTATGGAAGCGGTCTATTTAAGCGCCCCTTTTTGTTAACATTTTCAGCAGTATTTGAACAAAATATGGGCCATAAAGGGCTCAAAAACAATAAATTTCAGCGGAAGGAAGTGGTTAAGCGGCATCTAGCCACAAGGGAGAATCAATGAATCTGAGGAGAGAGAGAGAGAGAGAGAAAGAGAGAGAGAGAGAGAGAGAGAGAGAGAGAGAGAGAGGTTACTAGACAAATGAGGGAAGATGTGACAAACATATGTGTAGAAAAATTGGTTCTTGTCGACTTGACATTTTAATACACTATCTACTTCATGTGCATTAAATTGTGTGCTATGCTCCTAGAATTTTTCCAGCATGTGCTCCATTTCTGTAACTACAACTTCAGTCTTTGGTTTCAAAATCTGAACAGTTATTTAGTTTTAAAAATTAAACACAAAAAAGGTTTTAAAAAATATGTTCGATGTCCGTCAAAGCTAAGAAATAATTACTTTAAAGTAATTATTTGTTTTTCCTGCCAGAGATTGATATCTTTGTTGGGGAAATTATTATAGTTTATAAAATAGTAAAACTTTTGTGATATTTTGGTTTTTGATGCGGATGGGATATTTTTAATATTGAGGTATTTTCGCATTGTGAATGAATTTAATAAGTAATTCCCTCAAGACTATAAAACAGGTTGTGTTGCAACTTTGATGGTGGTTTATAACATATAAAAATATATAAAATTCAAATCTGTATCCCAGGGTGCTTTAAGAAGATTTTAGACCCCTTCAACCACAATAGACGCTAAATCCTCTGGCTATAATATTACTTTAACTATTTCAGACATAGAAGTGTTAATTTATTGTTGTTGTTGTTGTTGTTGGTTTATTTAATGACGCTGTATCCAGTGTATTCTGGATTTCCGCGTCTGGTGTCTTTGATGAAGTAGAGATGTAGATGTAACATAAGATGTAATTTGAATATACATATGTTCTTATTATGCTGTTAGTATTATAGTTATACTTTACATTTTTTGAGAAAAAGAAGAAGAAGTGGTGCTATATAACGTATTTTCCAATTTAGAAGTGATGAAATATTCCAGGGACCGTGTCCAATACGTGCACATATGTGTGAATATAGAGATGTCGAATGTTGGTCATTTTTAGGGCATTGAAAGAATATATGATCTGCGTCGCCAAACTGACCACACTCACAGCAATCTGTATCGCGTTTTCCGATCTTAAATAAATAAGCCGGGGTGGGTGCTACGCCTAATTTCAATTTCGTTGCCAGAGATATAGCCTCTTTATATTTCCCACTGAAAACCATGGTGTTTTAGATGATCTAGGTAGATGGAAATAAGTATCGATATGATGAGTAATATGTTGTCGAACGTCCTGGATGTGTATTCCTGGTGATGGATTTGGGGGAGAATTATTGGCAGCTGCTTTGGCCAGTTTATCTACGTACTCATTACCTGTTATGTTGGAATGGCCAGGTATCCATATCATATGTGTCATGTTATGTCGTTGATCTAAAGAATCTAGTTCGTGGAAACATAATATTTCCCACCAATCAAGAGAAGGTTTTATTTGGAATCTATTAAGAGTTTGTATAGCACTGTAGGAATCGATACAGAGTAGGATTGTGGAATTATGTATATGACGTAAAGAATATAGAGCTTGGTATATTGCGTATATTTCTGTTGAATAATTAGAAAAATAACGTGGAAGAGTGAATGAGTCGTTGGTATCCGTGGTTTGATTAAAATATGCAGCTCCCGCCCCATGGTCAGATAGTGATCCATCAGTATATATAATCTGAGGGGGTGATTGTAAAGATTGAGAAAACTGGTCTAGGAAGTATGCAAACTGTTTAGGGGTAGTACCATCATGTTTTTGCCAGTTAGACAGAATAAATTTGGTTTTAGGGATCAGTTGATCATATTTGAGACAATATAAGGGAGGTCTCCTATGGGACATCCCTCCCTGGAATGATTTGAAAGCTTTAAATATTTTTAAATATATCGGTGTCTGCTTCCGTGATCCTATTTTACACTGTAAACGGATATTAAGGCCTAGTTGCAATTTAGAGAACAGCGGTGTCTCTGTGAAGAGAAAGAGTTTTGCTATAAAAGGAATAGTTAGGGTTATCTGCCGTTCGGCGAAATTTTGTATTGCTAACTCGGCAAAAACTTTTTGAGTAGCAGGTTTACCGCCGATCCCTAAAATGAGTTTACCAATTTGATAAATTATGGATGTAATTTTATTTTGCATTCCAACTGGATATGCAGTAATAGTGATGGCTCCGTAATCTATTTTCGATTGGCAAAGGGCTTTAAATATGATATATAGGTATCGTGGGTGTGCTCCCCAATGTCGACCTTGTATGTATTTAAATATGGGAAGGGTTGATCTAAGGGTGGAGTGAAGATACACAGCATGATTTTTCCAGGATAGTTTATGGTCAAAATATAAGCCTAGGAATTTGGTTGACTGCGTGAGAGGTATAGGATGTCCGTCAATATGTAACGGTGATTGTAAAATTGGTGTGCCGCGTTTAAAGAAAATAGAATTACTTTTACTAACATTGAGTTTTAACCCTAGTCGTAGGAGGGTTTGCACTAACAAGTCTAAGTCATGTTGTAACTTATGTGTCGATAAACGGATTTCCTGAATCGTTGCCGGAGAGTAAAGGAGGATATCATCAGCAAAAAGAAGCAGTTGACTCTGTTTAAAAGGAAGAGTACTAAGTTCCTGGATATAAATAATAAATAGTAGCGGACTTAGAGGAGTACCTTGGGGTAATCCTTGAGAACTGTAGCGAATTTGGGTGTATGAGTAGTGTAGATTTAATTGAATTTTACGGTCAATAAACAGGTGGTAAATACATCGTACTATAGGAGCTGGAATGAAAAGTTTCCTTAAAATAGGGATGAGGATGCCCAACTGCACAGAATCGTATGCGTGGGAAATGTCTAAGAAGTGGGGAGTCCAATTGACGTATATGTCATGCGTTAGTTGAAGTAGGTTGTGATGTGTGGAGAATAGTTTTCTGAATCCGTGTTGTCCTTTGGGCCAAAAACCGTAACGTTCCATATAAAACGTGAGTCGGGTTTTTAGAATTTGTTCAAATAGTTTCCTTAGTGTGTTGGCTAGGACAATCGGTCTATAGTGATTTGCTGCCCTTCCTGTTTTATTTGGTTTCAGAAGTGGTATGATGTAGAAGTGTTGCCATGAATCTGGGATATGACCTGTGTAAAGAATGTATGAATACCCATGTGTAATCAAAAGATTTAAGGTATGTGGAAAGTGTTTGATCATTTCGTATGATATTCTATCTGGTCCTGAAGCGGTGGATTTATGATGTGAATTAAGTGCATTAGATAGTTCGTGTGTTGAAATAGGTGACATGAGTGCTAGTGCACCCTCAAATAAAGGTTCTTCCTGTGTCATGGAATTCAGAAAAAGAGGATTGTTACGTACCGAGTCTGGAGTGTGTTGTTCTAAAAATTGTTGTTGAAGATGTATGTCCATGACTATAGGATTAGTAGGGTGTCCGGTATGTCGTGTGAACCAACGTAGTTTACGCCACATTGTGGAGGTAGTAATTGATGGTGACAATTCCGTACAGAATTTTCGCCAACCTTTGCGTTTATGGTAATGGATGATGCGTCGAGTGGATGCGCATTGTGCTTTTAAAACTATAAATTGGTTACAGGTTGGTGTTTGACGGTATTGGTTTAATGCTAATCTACGTTTAGCAACTGCCTCGGAACATTCTGGAGACCACCAAATGGGTTTGTACCTAGTTGTATTGGAAGAGTGTATCCGAGTTGGAGATATATGTGATAGTACCGTTGCTACAATGAAAGACACGTGATCCATAGGATGTTGTGTTGGGTATGATTTGTTAGATGTTAATGAAGTTGCTATTAGCCTGTTGGTAAAATCATTCCAATCCAGTATTTGTTGACGAGGAATGGAAGGTCGACGAGCATCTAAAGTAGGTGGTTTGTCTATATTTATAAATATGGGAAAGTGATCACTTCCCATAGAATCAAGTCTTACTCTCCAATGGGTATTTTGCCATAGCGATGATGATATCAGTGATATATCTGGATATGAGGGAAGTTGATGAGGAGGACCAAATCGGGTTGGTGAGTCGTCATTAAGCAAAAGGAAATGTTGTTCTATTAGCTGATGAAGAAAGGAAAAATTATGTTGGGAACAACGAATTTGGTTCGGAGTAAGGCCAAGATTAAAATCGCCACAGATTATGGTGTTTTTGTTTGGAAGTAATGGTATATGATTCATCCAGAAAGTACGAGAAATATAATGTTGTGGTGCATTATAGATTGCTATTAGTTGCAAACTAGGAAGTTGGAGCAATATGGCCTGAAATTGCTCGTCGAAACTGTTGATTGTTTGAAAAGAGGACACCAACAAAGAAGGATGAAGAAGAACCATGATTCCTCCTCCTCCCCCATGCAAGCGATCCTGTCGGATAACCTGGAATGGAGGATATCGAAATGTTTGTTGAGGGGTTAGCCATGTTTCTGAAATCACTATAATGTCTATGTGATATCTCTCTAAGAGATGTTGTAGATCGTGTAATTTTGGCTTTATGGAACGGGCGTTCCATTGAACTATCGTGAAAGGAGCCATGCTATGAGTGTGATCAATTTAGTTAGCTCTGATTGAGGATATCAATTTGCATAGAAGTTGATTCAAGGCCTCGCTCGGAATGGGTTCATTTTTTCTGGTGAGTTTTCCCATTTCTTCTAGATAATTGAAGAAGAGTTGACTGTCCACTTTTTGAGTGGACAAAGGAGAAAGGGAGGGTTTAATAGGAAGTGTCTCGGAAGATGTCTTCTGGCGTTCTTGGTTTTGTAGATATATGGGAGTATGTGATTCACGGGTACTATTTCTCCCCGTAAAGTAGAAAGGTTGATTGGACGGAATCTGGAAATGTGGTTTAGTGTTATTCGATTTGATTCGTTTCTGTTGTGGAGGTGTCTGGGGTATCTCGAAGGGTTTATGTTTGTAAGGTCTTGTAACAGTATTACGAATTATGATGGGTTTATCTGGGATGAATTGATTCATTTTGGTAGAAGCGGGGTTTGTGTTGTGTGGATCTGTTTGGCTATGTAATTTACTAGCGTATGACTGGTCCCCACGAATTAACTGTATAGCTTCATATCTTGAGATACGTAAGGATGATATTTTATCAGTGATTGCTTGTTCGCGCAGAAAAACTGGGCAATGTTTGTCGTTAGCACGGTGTGGAAGTGTGCAATTATTGCATTTCAAGATGTCGCTATCACAATCTGAGGTGATATGGTTGTCTGCACAACGCATACATGTGGTATTACCACGACATGTTTTGGTAGAATGACCGAATTTAGCACATTTGAAACATTGTAATACTCTTTCTTTGTAAGGTGAAATTGGAAACTGGCTGTAATATAAGCGAAACTTTCGTGGGAGCATTTGCGATCTAAAGGTTATTAGGCATGTTTGAGTGGGTTCGTAGGTTATTGTCCCATTATCTGATAACACACGTCGTTTAAAACGATATACATGTTGTATTGGATAACCTTCTATAGTTTGTCCATATTTTTGGATTTCTGTTTCTGTGATTTCAGTGTCTATGTTATGTATAACTCCTTTTGTGTGTATATAGTGATGTGGTATATATGCCTTCAGCTGGTTTTTCGAAGCAAAGTCTGAATTGAGTAATGCATTCGCGGCAGATGCGGAGGGTAGAAATACTTCTAATCTATTTTTTCCTGTTTTTATAATTTTCTCTACTGCTAGATTTTGGTGATTTTCGAATATTAGTTTGCCCAATTTAAGTGGATGTAGTTGGGTTATGGTACCCACTGAACTAGTTAATACTACTATAAATGGTGCAGTATCATGATTATCGTATTGTAAAGTTGGTTTAACTATTTCTGTATTCGAATCAATTACGGGGGAGATATCCATAGTCACTGGAATATTTTTCTCATGTTCGAGAACGTCCGAAAGTGGCGGGGGAGCCTCCCCCGCCATAAGGAAATATAAGTTACACTAGCACACGCGTGATGAATATGTGCACCGAATAGAAATCAAAATGGCTATTACTCGACACTGAACTAAAGTCACTGAACACTGCTTTCTTGGTACACTCTTCGACTATTACGGAGCTCCAACGTTACTGGAATCTGAATGTAGTATAAGCTTCAAGCGATTGCTTCTTTATAACTAGTTTTAAACTAAAAACTGTGATGCGATGAAATCGAATCTATGCTGGCAATCACATCACCATCAACAATGAAGTGTTAATTTATCATACACGACTTACTACTTGGTAATTCTTTTGTTTTGTATCATTTATCACTGGTCATTCTTTTGTTCAGTCAGTGTCGTCAACTGTATTCCCATAAATCACTGTAAAACAATATAATTGATTAACAATCAAAACTCAAAATGGAGGGCAACTCAAAACGGTTTGGTGACGCACCAAATTATGAAATTGAAACAATAATTCAAAATGATATACCGAGTAATACAATAACAACAAAAGAAATTCGAAATACGTGTAATGGCTGGCTTTCGTTATCCTCAGTTGGCAGTGCAGAGTAAGTCGAACTATATCAATAGTAAAGTGTTATATCTGGATACAGCGTCATTAAATAAACCAACAACAACAACAACAACAACAAGTGTTATACTGTTTACACACACAAACGCACGATCTCTCTCTCTCTCTCTCTCTCTCTCACACACACACACACACACACACACACACACACACACACAAACGACAAACAAACGAAGGTGCTGTCTATGGCAACAGGCATACTGTTTGTTTTAAATTTTATTAGATGGAAATTTTATTCACACACGAAATACAACGGGATGAATGACCAGGAGCTTGGAGAGAAGCATTCTTCTACAGCCAGCATCAGAGAAACTCAAACGAGTAAGGGTTCAGCTGCACTTCTATTCATCGAGTACTCCCGAAGACAGAAGTGGCACCCATACTTCACCTTGAGTTAGCAGAAAATTATTTCCCAACCATAACTATTGCTTTACAATGATACGCAATTTCCAACAACATCGAGACTTTATCTGCGAAGTTCTTTTATCAGACGTCAGAGTTGGGCGAGTGTGTTGCTACTACAAGACCAACTGTATCCTTATTCCTTGGGAAAGATTTTAAAGTTTGCTGTCTTCTTCTATCAGGTGACTGAGCATGTTAATGCTGGAGCTTGCCCAAACTGGATTCTGGTATCTTCTGGATGCTGCGATTAAGGTGCTCCATCTGTGGGATTATTGTCCAGAGTAATGTTTCTAGCGTGGTTTTGCGATTCTCCCTTCCCTCAAAAATCTGCTGGCTGGACTCTTACTGTATACAACACTTTGAGTGGCGGATTCCTTTTGCAAGATGTCCAAGTTTGGCACACGAGACAAGATGGAGAATTGCCCCCGACGTACCACGGGCCATACCTACATGCAGCAAGCGAGGACACGATTGAACTGCAAGCCTTCCCCAAGGGACGTCTCCTTTTATATCTTATTTGTTTTTTAAATATTTAATGTATTTAGGATATTTGTACAACAATTTTATAGCTATTGCGTGTTAAGGTACATTCAGAAAAATAGACACAAAAGACACACACATTAGATGGCTAAGTAAGTTGAGCTGAAGTGAATTACTGACCTCGTTATGTCACTATTTTGGATTGTCATTGGTGTTTTTCCTTCACATTGTATTTTGCATCGTATTAATTGTGTTGAAGTGCTGTGATAATGAAATCATTAAAGTTTGTTATCTAATTATCATTACTGTGACTTTAATCGCACATTTTCTTTAGAATAATCTTTATTCTATGACTTTTAAAGGCCGGGTTACATTAAATAAGTCCTTTTTATCATATATGTATTGTGCAATTTAATTAAACATACATATATGCAAGAAACACCAATCGGGAATTAAGATGACTGATAATTGATAATTGCACGGAAAAAGCTTTTATTAAACTGCTTAAAATTATAGAAAAGGCCAGTAATTTATGAAAAGGTTTGAAGAAAGAATGTTGGGCCATGCATTTGTAACGTTGTAGTTTAATGTTTGGCATACGAACAGAAATAATGAAGTATAATACATCTCTTCAACTTTAGTTTTCAAGATTTTTGAAGAAGAGAATTTGGCGCCCGTCTGAAGGTATTGGCATCAAAATAAATTGTAACTTTAGTTGTTATAAGTACTACGTTTCCATAACGAATTGAATGTGCGTGTATGTATGTATATATATATGTATATATACATACATGAGTACATTCCTACTTCTGCGTTTACATGTTAAATTCAATACAGAAATGAGATCACTTAGGATATGATAGGCTCAAACAGAGATAATTCTATTTCTTATGTTGGTTACTTGGTCTATGTTGGCAAACCTGTAAAAATATGTTTGCATATTTCAGCAAGATTTTGAGGTTAATCAACGACATAACATGACACATATGATATGGATACCTGGCCATTCCAACATAACAGGTAATGAGTACGTAGATAAACTGGCCAAAGCAGCTGCCAATAATTCTCCCCCAAATCCATCACCAGGAATACACATCCAGGACGTCCGACAACATATTACTCATCATATCGATACTTATTTCCATCTACCTAGATCATCTAAAACACCATGGTTTTCAGTGGGAAATATAAAGAGGCTATATCTCTGGCAACAAAATTGAAATTAGGAGTAGCACCCACCCCGGCTTATTTATTTAAGATCGGAAAACGCAATACAGATTGCTGTGAGTGTGGTCAGTTTGGCGATGCAGATCATATATTCTTTCAATGCCCTAGAAATTACCAACATTCGACATCTCTATATTCACACATATGTGCACGTATTGGACACGGTCCCTGGAATATTTCCTCACTTCTAAATTGGAAAATACGTTATATAGCACCACTTCTTCTTCGTTTCCTCAGAAAATGTAAAATGAAACTATAATACTAACAGCATAATAAGAACATATGTATATTCAAATTACATCTTATGTTACATCTACATCTCTACTTCATCAAGGACACCAGACGCGGAAATCCAGAATACACTGGATACAGCGTCATTAAATAAATCAACAACAACAACAACGAATATCTTTTAGGTTATTTCTTGTAGAATTTGGGGTTTTCTGGTCATATCTTTGCGATACGATTTTTAAATTCATATTTTATTCATGAAATAATCTAGATACATATTATTCCACGGTCTGACCATCCCAAGTCAGAGAATATCGGTCAGCCGTCTTAAGATAGGATATGTGAATATTTTGCCATTTTGCCACGATTTGACATTAGCCAATAACGTTGCATATCGATAAATCACGGTCGTTTATCTTGCAAATATACAATTTTATCAGATAGAACGTCAGCTCGTTGCTGAACCGTAATAATATCAGAAAGTTGTGATTAATACGCCACGACATCCATCTTGATAGCGGTATCAAGAATAGATTTATTTGATTCAGATTGGAACATAGGAGCTAGAACTAATACGCTAACGCAGCGATGTCCAAGCTTGTCTCTTTGGAGACACGTAATTAGCGGCTATTCCCCACTTCACTCTTTCAGTCGGAGGTGGGATCAGCTTTTGTTTGTGGAGTGTACAAACACAACCAGGCAGTCAGTATCCAGTGACGGACACAAAGAGGCAGTTTCTAAGTCATAACTTGAAATTTCTAAGAATGTCTTCAGAAGACCTCTTCATTCTCGATGACTTAGCATAAATGCGTAAATAGAGACAGTCTTACTAAGTAAAAAAACGTGAATCTGGTTTAAACACAAAATTTATGTGAAGTGCATTTTTTAAATGAACTATTTCCGAGATATTCTTTATTATTTGTGTGAATTTTCCAATACTTATACTTTTCTCAAATAGGAATATGTTATTAGTTTTTCATCTCTTCGCATTGCAAAGAGAACGGAACTTCAAAGGCATGGCATAGCAACCAACTCTTAAAATATTTCACTATCGCTTAAAGTCTACTGTATTCCCATATTCTCCTTGCACCTACAAGGAACTAAGCAATATGATAATTTCTGAAAATGCTTATGTCGGTTAAAATTCAATATATAGAGAAATAAGCATTTGCAAGAATAGTGTATATAAGAGTGAGTATAGCTCTACATATGTTTGCGAACACAGTATCTCCAAATTGAAGTATACTAAAAGTCTGCATCGTAATATTTTACGCGACGATCACTTGGTGGCTCTTCTAAGGCTATGCACTTCAGCTTTGTCGCCAAATATTGATAAACTTCTTAAGCGTAAGCAGTACCAAAGAAGTCATTAGAACAGACGTTTATCGCATAAGATTTGAAAGTGCTTTCGTAAATCAAACGCAATGTACACATAACCAAACCGCCACTGTAACACAATGCACGTCTGTGTGTTAAAGTGGCAAAGTAACACATCTTCACCGAAGATACAGATTTAACCTGCAGATAAATCAACAGCACCATTTATCAGTTCTGGAGAAATTTACGAAATCCTGCTGCCTTAACGTGCACTTCAGTTCAACTTCAACGTTCGACTTGTGAAGGCTGTACTTTTAATCAATGCACATTCAAATACTGTCAATTTCAAAATAATTTGTGTTCTTGAAAAAAAGGTGTTTTTGTTCAATTCTGATTTTAGCTTATCCTAATTATTTTTATTCCCTCTGTTGGTAGCATTGGTTAATATTCCGTAACACATTCGATTATAAATTCATTTAGTATTGTGGCTTCCGTCTGGGTGGCTCAGTTGGTTAGACACTGACCTATTGATTACAAGGGCGCGGGTTTAACCCCGGGTCAGGTCGATAGCTTTTAAGTGACGGCCCCTGTCAGTAGATTTACTGGCATGTAAAAGAACTCCAGCAGCACGAAATTCCGGCATACCGGCGACGCTGATATGATCCTGGCAATTGACAACGTCGTTAAGAAAGAAAATATATTTAGAATAGTGTGATCTGACAGCTGACACAATGATATTTTATCTTAAACACAAGTAAGGGTTAAAGAATGTAAAATGTACGGGGACACCTTACGTTCTGCGACCTGTACAGATCGATTGTGGCTAACACCCCCAGGAGGAAAGGATGAAGTGGAGGAAGCCACAAGCCGCAGGCAACATGCCGCAGAGACGCGCGCAGAAGTCTCTAATGAGTGCTGAAAGTACCTCAGACAGACACCTGGGTTCGCCGCGTAGCCGCCAACACCACGGGTCAAGGGTCTCAATAAACATCCTCCCCCGCGAGGACAAGCGACCACAACGCCATCCCAACAGCATTTACGTAGCATATGCATCCGTGCCATCTGTCCGGCACTGCCAGGTACCACGAGCCTGGAAAGACGAGAAAGAAATGAAATGAAGGCGAAATGAGGGAAAGGAAATTGTGGTATAAGAGTAAGCACCTCGGCATTCGCCTAAGCAACAACGGGAAACCACGAAAAACCCAAGTCGGAGTACGGGTTAGACGGGCATCGAACCTGCTAATCTCCCAGATGTGAGTCCACACATTTCCGCGACCCTACCTCGCTCGGTAATAACACAAGCAAGAAAGTAATTTATTGTTATTATTATTATTATTATTATTATTATTATTATTATTATTATTATTATTATTATTATTATTATTATTATTATTATTATTATTATTATTATTATTATTATTATTATTATTATTATTATTATTATTATTATTATTATTATTATTATTATTATTATTATTATTATTATTATTATTATTATTATTATTATTATTATTATTATTATTATTATTATTATTATTATTATTATTATTATTATTATTATTATTATTATTATTATTATTATTATTATTATTATTATTATGTGTAATTCGTTAACATTTTAGCTACTAGAATTTTTTAGGGTGAAGACGGGTATTTTCCGGAGCTGTATGTATATGCTGGTGTTACCTCTTTTTGTGTGCTGGCATGGGCGTCGCGAAAAGGGAGTAAGGGGGGGGCCACCCCCTTTGCAAGCTAATGAATGTACATATAGTCAACTACTATTAGACTATTATTTTAACTTTGATATAGAGAACAATATTATTTAGCACAAATTGATACGGTTATCCGCAACAAATACCATAACTCGTATCTTTTACAGTTTTTGACAACAGAATAATGAATTAGTATTGTTTGATTGCAAACTTCCAATAGGTATGTTAATGGACTATGCCCAAATATTTTCAAAGAATATGGAGACTGCTAAGCAACTAATTTGAGATAGAAGACATGTGACCTGTTTGTAACTATTAGAGATCGCAACACACAAAAGCGAATGGACGTTTCAGAGGGTACCCCTCTGGCGCAATGGTTATGAGCAGGGAGCGGGGTTTTAGTAGATAAACATAAGAATAATATTAACAGCACGGAGTATAGAGCCGGCAGCTAGCGTGAGGGCTGAGGAAACGACATGCCCACCCCTACACAACAGCCTGTTTCTTGCGACTGTCGTATGTTATATATATATATATATATATATATATATATATATATATATATATATATATATATATATATATATATATATATATATATATATATATTTTTTTTTCCCTTCTCTCTACTGTGTCTGTCCAATAACACAAAATAGTTTACTCCTTGTTACGGACGGGACTTCCTATATGAAGAAAGCTGCCACAGCAATACAGTAAGCATTTCCAAAGCTAAAACTTGTCTAGCACATTTTCTCCATGTAGTTGCGGAAGAAATTATATCCTTTTTTCCGGATGTAAATGCTTTTATAGGCAACACGAAAAAGATATCTCACAAAACACCCTCCAAAATCAAGATACTTAAATAGATGGCACCTGGAATTCCCTTGCCTCCACAACCAAATGTAACTCGGTGGGCGACATGGCTACAGGCTACAGTATATTATACTCAATATTACCACAGAATTGTAAACATAATAAAAGTATGTGACGTGCAGAAAAATGTCACAATACGTGCAGTGAAGCAAATAATTACACCGGCCTTGTATGACGGTTTTTCATACATTGAGAAGAATTTCAGTAATATAGTAACCGCAATAACATATTAAGTCGTGTGCAACAAAAATGCTCCAGACTATTAAGACAATAGAACAAGTTTCAGAGACACAGAGTCATGTTTTTGTCCGCTCCTGTTGCGTCTGGAACATAGTTTTTCAAAATACAAAAACTTCTGTGAGCAAATCGGATGTGACTTACTTTCCATAAATTTAGGAAAGACATTATTATACGTTGCAATAACCGCTCACTGTGATGTCTCTAGCTAAAATTCTAGACATTAAAACCTTAATAAAAATGAAGTTAATTGCATGCTTGAAATGGGTAAACATTCATCATTGGCTACTTAGTGACACCCCTTAACTCTGGTATTCCTACCTTTGAAGCAGGGTGTACTCTGTGCTGTCTTGCAGTCTGCTTGTTTACAAGAGTACTGCAAGGTCACCGGCGCTTCTACTTCCCGTTGTAGGTGCACGGTTAACTTGGTGGATTTCTTACTAAAACCCCGCTCCCTAGTTATGAGTAAGCTTAGCAGGTGAGCTAGCAAAAGAATGGAGCTGGGCACGTTCTGTCTGTACAGCAGACAGAACCGGTTCCCCACACCGTGTCATCACATGCACTACGAATGCCATTAACTTGAATCCTCTTTAATGTAGCTGCACTACTAAGCCTAGTTAGGAGTCATAACTTTAGACATTAGCTTTCGAGTAAGAGGTCGTTATCATTTTCAAGTTCGAGTCTCGTTCACCAGTTTGTTTTGTTTTGCTTTCTTCTTTTGAGTAGAGCATATTAATGCAGTTTTGATCCAACCACCCGGTAACGGTAACCAAAACGACAATGGCAACGGGAAGCAAGTCAACACTGGATATTTTTATTCAAAACAGCCCGGCAACAAGAACAGGAAGATAAACTATCGATCAGCTTATGAATAAAAATGGAGATCGATGTTGTGTTGGGAATTTATTTGTTTCTAACTGACCAATGATTTTTTTCTAGCTTACCTACGGCTAGGAAGAGCTCTAGCGGCTGTTTCGTGGCATGGCCCCTTGGATAATTTCTACAGCGAAAGATCTAATACGCACAATACGAATGTAACGTGTCGCACTCGATAACGGGAACAAGGTTAAAACTTGACCATGTCCTCTTTTCCGTTCCCGGGGCCTGGACAAGCTTTCCGTAAGTCGTGCACACTCCCTTTTGGATATATGTATTTCAATTTTTTCGTTCTGGTTACCGTTACCGTTACAAGTGATAGTGAATCAGCCTTTATTTCAACATATCAGTATAGTAAATTACAATCCTTACTGGCAAAAAGATTAATCCCGCTTAATACATTCATATGTTGTACTTCACAATGGAAAGTGTTGAAGATAATTTAAATTACTCATTTGGTTAGCTAAATTATTAATTTGGTCAGTCATTTTAGATTTTAGTTGACTATTTGAATTATTAATGTGGTCAACCATTGCAGATTTTAGTTGGCTATTTGAATTCTTAATTTGGCCAACCATTTCTTTGAACATTAATACCATGCTGTTCATGTCTGTATTTTGTGCACTGTTGCCTTCACCGCTTGCCTGGTTGTGGCCGTCTTACATGTAAAAAGATCTCGTAATTTTTCCGCTACGCATAAACATTCATAAACACCATAGCAGGTAATATGCACTGACAGAAGTTCTGTGTCTCCTTAAACATGTGCATATATAACTAACGATATCCTACTGGTTGGAATTTCCAGTCCTGGACGTCGTGTTGTCGTGTAGTACTGCTTCCTTCCCAGGGACTAATCAATAGTCTTCTTTTCTCGAACCACGGTCATTAAGTTCCAAAATATGTAGCTGGTGCTAATATCTTCCTTTCGAAGTCTTTCCTTTCGTGCCGTACACGTTGGGCGCCAATATGCTGCGGTCGTTAAGTTCCACTCCACCAATCCAGCGGCTCAGTCAGTTTTTTTGGCGATGAGACTTGCGAAATTAAAATTAAATTATGTTGTTGTTTAACGACGCTGTCAATTGCCAGGATCACATCAGCGTCGCCGGTGTGCCGGAATTTCGTCCCGCAGGAGTTCTTTTACATGCCAGTAAATCTACTGACATGGAGCTGTCGTTTTTAAGCACACTTAAAAACCATCGGCCTGGGCCGGGTTTGAACCCACAACCTTGGGATCAGTAGGCCAGCGTCTAACGAAGTGAGCCACCCAGACCGACGATGAGACTTGCGGTGCAGGGAAGTCGCTGGAAAAGGATATAGCTTTCTCCCACATATCACCTTTATTCACTTCGGTTACATATTATCAATCATCCATCTTTACAATATCAATCATCCATCCTTACAATATCAATCACCCATCTTTACAATAAGAGACCTTACTTCAATTAAATAAGGTACAAAAGTTCTCGATCCTTTATTGTCATCCTTATGTATATTTTTATCTTTGTTGATCGCCGTTGTTATGTGAAAATCTTGCAACAATCTGAGTTCATTTGTTAGAACCACAGAAGCTGTAATATCAGGACATTGTCATGCTGTATATCCATAGCATACTAAATATAACGGAGAGCTGTTTTACCTTATTCATAATTTAACATCAATTATTAACCAACAACTCATAAATTATTATATAATAAAATTAAAATGTAACAAAAATGGTGAATTTGGGGTGTGACCTAAAATTACTGCCACAAGAGTTTACATTTTTCAATTCGGATTTCATATTTGTTTTCATCTGCCGCATTCCAGAATTCATTTCATTTCCCATTATGTCTATCTTGGCTAACATTTGTTTCATCAATTGTTTCATATCGTGGTTTTCCTCGCACTCCTGACACCAATTGTGACAACTTACTTTTATTCCATGGCATTCAGATGCTATAAGAATTCATTTTGTGATAGTTAAACCCTATTTTACACTGTTAAACGTTTTTCTATGGTATGCAATATATTAAATTCATTTGTTTTCAATAATTTGCGTCTTATTCTCACTTAGCATGGCGTTTGTGTCGCACTAGGGCATAATTAAACATAAAGGACATGAGATTATGAGTTTACTAAAAATATCTAATACAAGTATTTTTATTTTTTGTAACTTACTTGTCGAGATTTAGTAAATATATGTAGTTTACATATATCCATTGTAAGCTAATGTGAACATTAACATGAATGACCGAAGTAAATAGATTAATGGTCTACGAGATATATAGATTCCTTTGAATGTGGATATTTGAAGGAAAACATTAGTAATATCGGAAGGAATGGTTGGCAGTTGAGATAGGCGTATACCCTGTTTTATTTTCAGCAATTGCAATTAATATCTTATAAAACATTCAGTTGTAAAATTTCAATCATATTGTAGTGTTCGTAAGGCAAAAAAGACGCGATAAATTGAATTCGATCCACATATTGTAGATCACCAATGGCGAGTTGCGGTAACATGATTTAACGAATTCAGCAGTACACCAAGCAGGAAAACATTTGTAAACAAAGCACCCAACACTGGGATCGAATTTACATTACTCCACAACTTAATCAATACACAAGAATATACTTTCTACAGGTGCGCTGAAGATAAGTTTACATTTGCCCGCTAATGTTGTTAGCTAATGCTGGATTTCTGACAATGAAGTCATTAATCCTCTTGCTCTCCAATATTTTTAAAGAGAGCAATAGCAGAAATAGTAACCATATTTTTATGTTTTGGCAGTCACAACCTCCAGAATGTCTGGAGGACCACACCTGTCGTTGGTTTACGGGCCTCACCGACCTGACCGGGAGAATTATCAAAATAAATTCACCGACCATATCCTCTGATCACCAATCAGAGGACGTATTACATGCCATGACAGGTCAGCATGTTGGGGTTAAGATTTTATAGAGAAATTAGAGAAATGGAGAGGTTGGAAAAATAAAGACTCCCTAGCCCTCGGGAATGCTAATAGCATCAGGGTCGGAAGAGAACAAGAGATGACCAAGGTAAGGTCAGATAGAAAAGTTACAGTGAGGAGCAAAACACCAGTAAGTGGAAGTAATGTTCTACTCAGCTTGGG